>MDKI01241832.1:0-12131 GCA_005239505.1 Nicotiana paniculata
TAAGTTACTTTAGTTAGTAAGCAGCAATTGTTTTCTCGTTTAGTTCATTTTGAAAATAAACCAAACACTTAAAACATGGATGCTATGAATTACTTTGCAGGTTGAATCACTTAAACCATTACTTTGCAGGTTGAATTACTTAAACCATTTTTCTTCTTCTTTTCAGCAGGTTGAATCAATGGGGATCTGTAACACTGGTTGATGCTGAGAGGCGAATTTTGGCCAATGCCCTGCTGCTGCTGGACTTCTCAAATGACTGAATGAGCGTCCCCTGATTGTGTACAATTTGCAAATGTGTTCTGCTTTTTAGTACTGTCATTTTGTAATTTGCAAATGGACGTTCTGTTTCTATAATGGCAGTTGGCAGTAAGCCAGTAACAAAATGGACCTTAAGTCGTTAACTGGACATTATGGGAGACTAGCAGTTGGCACTTGGCAGTAACAAAAGTATAAGCTTTTGTTTATAAAGGCAGAGTGTATATTTGTTGATGTCATGTCTGAAATCTGAAATCTGAAACCAATTTCATCCATTGTAAACATCAAATGTATGCACACGGTTAAATGTTGAATATGATAGAGTAATATGAATTTGGTTAATGACTTAATGCCTCTTTTTTTGCTAGTCTTACTGTCTTAGACCAGAGTTTACCCAAGGAGTTACATTAGTAGGTAGAATTAGTAGTCGATTACCATAGGTAGAATTAGGCCGATAAACCGCCCGATAACCGTTCGATAAGAGGTAAACCGATACAGATCCGCCTGATATCTTATCGGGTGGCTAACGGATTAATACATTTAAAAGCCGATAACCGATAAGCCAAACCGTTAAGAGTAAATAACCGCCCAATCCGCCCGATAAGCAGCCCTAGCAACTAGGGTTTGAGATTCTACATCCCCTCTACTGATTCTGATTTGCATGCAATATTTTCTTTCCTTATTTATGTTAAATCGATTCTTTTCCTTATTTGTTCGTTCAATTTCAACACTATATAAACCCCTCCTACAATTCCCCTAAAAGGGACCTTAATCACTATTATTCTTTCATTCTCACTCGTTATACTCTGAAATCTGAGACCTTGGCCGGCTGAAAGACAAGGCCATTTGAATTCGATTGTGTTCTTTCTTAGTGCGAGCACTACCCGAGGTTCATTCAAAACCCTTGGTTACTATGATGCGCTGGGATTTCGGGGATTCTGCTGCTCTTCACTACTGTCAATTAAATTACCTCTGGGAATTTCTTTTCTCATTTGTTTACTCGTTAATTTATAACTAGTAAGTACCTTTGACTCTCACAATTTAATTTTTTCTGTGCTTGTGTTCATGCTCTATATATATATATATGTCACTTAAACTTCGATGAACCAATATGACATTGTGTTTATGGTCCTCTTTCCTTTGAAGTTATCATGTAGCCCTATGTTTCCTAGCATCAAAACTTTCCTAAAGCTCTAAGTTTCGTACCGTCTTAAGCCTGCTTAGCTTAGTGTGTTTGTGTATGGCTGAATGCTATTATGATTCTTGTCATAAGTTCATCTCTCTGCTCGTTTCAGATTCTTGTGAAAGATTAATTCACACCCAGAATTTGTCCTAATGTATTGTTTCCTATTGTGTCATTCCTGTACATCTTGTTAATTTCTTTATGGTTGACCTATGCATGTAATGATTTGTTCAAGTTTGTGTTCCTCAAATATTGCCTAAGACTTCAGTACATAGCCTTTTCTTTATATATGTTTAACTAGTCTTAGTCTTGATGCCTACCTATTCTGTTAATCTTGTCATTGTTTCTGAACTTTGGTATTATGACTGATGCTCCACATGTTAAGTTTTTTTATGTGATTGTTTGTCAACCATTGTAGACTATGCCCACTATCCTATTTGTCATGCTTAGTAGGCTCCCATGTTAGAATTTCTATGTGCAGACTGCTATTTCACTTGTTCCTATCCTTGATTCTACTAGACCTTCATGTAAAACTCTTATGTCTAAAGTCCTTTAGGCTAATTTTGGATCATGCTTTTCTTTTAAAACTTTTTTTGGAATGTTTCATTATCCTATAGTGGTCAATTCTATCGTTCTTAAACTTTCTTTCTGTAATTACAAGCCTCAACTTGCCTCATATGTATCTTGTGTGCCTTCAATCTATCCCAGCCCCATTTATATGTCTTAACTAGATATATTGTTAGATTTAGCTTAAGTTAAGTGTCTAAGATGTCTAGTTAAATTCTATAAATAGTTTGTCGCTTGTATGGCTGAACATGGAATCCATTTGGGTAAAGTAAGTAATTCATTTGGACTCGGTATGTTGGACCTGCCGTGGTACTGGAAGTTTGGGATGCACTGTCTGCATTTGGAGTTTGGACCTGCATTCCATATGAACTTCTAAGCCTGTATGAAGGCCCAGATGTGTTATTGGGTTATTCCATATTCATGTTTGAGTTTACAATCATTCAATATGGTTTTTAATAACTTGTAATAACGAATGATGGGGAAGTTAATAAAAGGGGGGCTGGGATGCTTTGAATTTCGCATGAATGGGTAGATAACATGGTTATAGGGTCTACGTGCTTGTTTGCTACTTTTTTTGACGTGCCTATTTCTATACACTAATAGAGATCATGCCTATAGGATCGTGTTAATATATGCCTTTGTTAATTCCTATATAGATACCATGTCTATAGGGCTTTAATTGATTAACTAATCGATTAATCTGCCCACCTAGATAACATGCCTATAGGAATAAGCACGATAAATCTGCCAACTATTAAAAGAACCTGGCTATAAATACTACTACTCGCTTAGAAAGTGTGCCAATAGGATCAAACAAGAGTAATCCTGAGTTTTCCAATGACTTTCATTGCCCCATTGCGCAAATCACTTAGATATCATGTCTATAGGTTTTCATAACTTGTACGATGTAATCTCAGTAATACGAATGGAAGCACTGCCTATGAGATATTCTTAAACTGTGCGATCACAATTTAAGAATACCTAGATTTTGAAGCTGCCTATTGCATAATATGATATCTGCCTGCGTACATTTGTTGTTATGTGTGGAGTCTAACCTGGGCCTTTAATTGTCTTTACATGCAGTCTTATCTGTAGGTCCAAATCCTTCTGGACCATAGGCATAGGATAGGTAGCGCACACATAGAGTACGACATAGAATTGAATTAGAACACTTTTAAGTAAACAACTTCAACATAGTAATCAGGTAATAGGAGATGATAGTCTGTGCTCGTTGAATAATATGAGCTACGCCTACCTAAAGGAAGTTGCAAAATATTATTTATGTTGCACGGGGTGATCCTTTAGGCTAAAAAACTTAGGACCCCCTTTCTTTATATACTTGATATCTACACTTAGTCATTAAATATTAGACCAATGTATTTATATCCTTGTAATCATTAGGATTCGTCCCAATTCCCATGTGTTATGATAAGACTCTTCGACTTCTATACTTTCCTTTGTTTATTTGATCACGTAGACCACATATTTCAAAGTTTATCCGGGAACCACAATTGTGGACCACGAAGAGTGCCTAACACTTTCTCTTTAAGGTAATTTGAGCTCTTACCCGATCTTTGGTTGCATTGACTAGTCAAATAGAGTTATTTGCAAACAGGTGCCGTAAGCACATTAAAAATTGTTAGGTGGCGCCTCTTCCCTTTTAATAACCATATAAAAGAGTTGTCACATGTCGAAATCCTCTTTCGCGAGAAATAGGGACGCTACAGAAGTTATTATTATCCCTTCCGTAATTTCTTAGCCTTAATTGAAGTTCTGTTATCGCTTTCATTGTTCACGTATTCTTATTTGGGGTCATTGATTCATGCTCTCTCACTTATCGTCGAATTATAATTTTGTGAAATCGTTGTTACACATTATGTCTCCATTGATGAGCTATTCTTGTTGAGACCATTATTCACTGTTGTGTCTTTCTTTGTGAGCTCGTTCTTCCGTTTCTTTGTGTTTTAATGTTCCTAAGTTGATTTACTTGTCGTATTCTCATGTTATTATTGTTGTTGCTATTGTACTAAGTGTTGTTGAGCCGAGGTCTATGCGTAGTTGTGGTATTAAAATTGTTTTTTGGAAATGTTGTGGCATATGGGCGCATGTTATGAAAGTCATTTTATTTTGGTGTTATGTTTTGGCATACGTGGTGTTGTTGAGAGGATTATCGGGGTAATTGCATGTGAGTCGTCCATGTTGTTGTTAATATTGATATTGGCACATGCAACGTGACAAGGCGAGTATATATGTGGGTTTGCGCATGTGGCGAGACAAGGTGCGAATATTATTGTGCGCGTGCGACGAGATAAGGCGGTCATTTACTTAGTTATTGCGCATGTGGCGAGACAAGGCGGGCTATATAGGGGAATAATTTGTTATGACTTGTGATGGCCTGGGGGAATTGTTATTGTATGGTGGTGTGCCGACCTTGTGTGAGTTATACCTTGTACATTTTTTGGTGATCGTTTCTTATGTGCCATTCAATGTCTCTACTCTTACTTGTTGACTTGAATTATGATAGAACACTTGCAAAAGCATACACGTAGTTAATCACCCATATCGAATTAAGAAGATGAATCCTGATGATATTTGTAAGGCCCCGTAAAATTTCGCCAAGGAATTTGATGTTTCATGGTACCAAGGTAAACTTATGCGTCTCTTAGCATATAACCTCTTGAAATGCCCGTCTCAATGCATTGATGGATACTTAACAATTCAAGCTCAATCTCAAACCTCGATGCTCCTATTTTTAGTAAATCTATCGAGAGTTGTAGGTTCAAACAAGTCAAAGAAGAAGCATCATTCCATGATCAAACATATCGGGCAGGAACTCTATGGTCGTATTCATCCTAGCACATCATAGAATAATGCTTGAAAGTCTCCAAGGGTTTGGTTTGGGTGTCCGAAATAGAGATTTAGAGTTGAAGAAAGTGAACATGTTCTTCTCAAGATTTCCCAGTGAAGAAATTACATGAATTGTTAATAAAGGTAAAGTAGGTGTAGTGCACTTTGGGACTTATGGAATCTTGAAGGAAATAAAGTAGGAAAAGCTACGAGTATGATGTTTCCTCATCATTGTCTTCTATGCACCCAGTGTTTCATGCGTCTACGTCAAAGAAGGTAGTTGGGAATCATTTGTCCATCGTTTTAGTGGGAGCTATGGAAGGTGAAGTTAATGGGTAATTGGGTTATAAGAAGTACGTAATTGTCATCCTTGTTAGATAAGTCCATAAGTTGAGATCACCTCTATCAAAGTAAATAAAATTATCCTCACTTGCCTGTATAGCCAAATGGTTGTGGTTCAGAAGGGTACTTACTATCTGTTATGATTTAAATATGTGAAGTTCATGTCAAGATACCACTATTGTTAATGTAATGCCATTTATGTGGAGATTGGTGTTATTGATATATTGTGATGCTTTTCTTGGTTATGGATGTGTTGTTAGGGTGGTTTTGGTGGTTCTCTATTAGGTGGATAGGCCTAGTTATAGGGGAGACGCTGCCAAAATTTATGAAAATGGGAGTTAATAAGAATTTGGGAGATTGGGATGTGTGAAATAAGAGATAAGTTATGTTATGTGTTTGGGATTTGACACTACTCTTCATTCGAAGATGAATGATCCTAAGTGGGGGAGGATGTAAGGTCCTGTTAAATTTTGCCAAGTAATTTGAAGTTTCATGGTACCAAGGTAGACTTATGTGTTTGGGGACAATAGGAATTCTTCACGGTACCAAGGTATGGACATTTTGGGTTGAAGAATGCACTGAGGAGTTGATGGAGTTTTTTGGAAGAAGGAGGCAATTCTGCGGTCTGTTTCGCGACTGCAGAATCGTTTTGTGGGCCGCATAACCATCGCAGAGCTGAGTAAGGAGTTTGTTGAATTTTGAAGGTCGTTTTGTGGTCCATTATCGGATCACATAGTTGTTTCGCGCTCCGCATTTTCCATCGCAGAGTTGGCTTGAGGAATTTTATTGGGTCATTTTGCGGCCCATTCTGCGGTCGTGTAAGTGGTCTACGGACCACAGACCTGTCGCAGACCGGTTCAGTGCAGCCTAACTTTTGGGCATCATTTTTGCGTTCCATTTTGCGGACAGCATATTTGTTCTGCGGTCCATTCTGCGACTGCAGACCTGAGATCGAAGAGTCTATTTTCTCTATTTTATAACCCGACCCCATTTTGATAAATAGGCTTTAGGGCTTTATTTGGGGCGATTTTTTTTTGAGGTGAGAGCATTTTTAGAGAGAGAAGGAGAAAACTTAACCTCCCAATCATCCAATTTCGCACCAATCCTCAAGAATCAAGGAAGCTAATCACTAGATCATTATCTTTCTAGGTAAGTCCTACTTCTAAGATTTCATACAAGGGGCTATGAGTTCAAATATATATTGTGGTTGGAAATAGGCCATGCATGTGACACAAAGTTGTAGTATGTGGGGAATGAACCATTTCAGGTTGTTTCTTGTTGAAATTGGTTGAGGGATGGAAAGATCTCCATTGTAGAGCCTTGTAATCAATTTCGAATGTTAAGTGTTGGAAAAAATTCCTAAGAGAATTACATCATGAGAATCCTTCTAATTATTAATCGATTTTCACTATCTTCCTATAGATTGCTATTGCCAGAAGAGTTGGGGCGTTGTAGTAACTTAAGGAAAGCTCAGACATTGTTGGCTAAACTTTCTCTTAGAATCAAATCTCACAGTGTTCCCGTAAGTTCAAGTATGGTTGGCTCAAGATTCCTAATTTCTATATTTCGGGTTATCCCCTACAAACTTGATTATTCCGATGAGCCTTATGTCGAAAGATAGATGTTCAAAGTCTGGTTTGCATATTGAAATTTTATGGATTTGAGTCGTGTTTTAAATGGAAACTAGTATACCAATTGGGTGAGAAAAACTCGCTATGCTTAAGTCTCTAAATTGCTCATATGTGTACCAAAAGTCTTGATGGAAAATGTTTTGTTGATAATAATCTATAAAGATGCTTGAAAATGAAATAAGTGAATTGAGAAATACAGTGTTGTCAATGTGCCAAGATTTTATGTTATAATCGTGGGTAGTGGTGCCAATTAAATAAAAAATGTGATAAAGATTATGAAATGAGCCTCGACTCAACTGTTTAAAAATGATTCCGAAAATAGATTTGCCTGAAAGCTTTTGTACCCAATTCATGCCCATGAATGGCTATTTAACTAATTCTTTGGTTTATAAATGTATCCAGTGTGACTCGTGCTCTTACATACTCAGGTGTTGAAATTGTGCATTGTCATTTATGGGAAAGAGTATTGCAAGGGTAAATGGTGTATTGATTGTTTATGATTTTGATGTGTGTTTCTATTGCTGGTTTGTATGCCCCATTATTTTGGAAGAAACCTTTAGTGTTTGATGTTTCCATTACTAATGAAATTGAGCTATATGTGCTGAAATATTCTATATGCTTATATTTGATGGTGACCTTTGAAATTTAAAGAAATGAAAGCGCGGAATATGAGATACAACCATTGTGCCATGAATAAAGAATCTTGTGAATGGCTAAAAAAGCCAAGGAAATAATGTAGTTTTTAGTGGTTGAAAATACTAAGGAAGATTTATACAATGTGAAAGATGTTGAGGTGAGTACATTTGTATTTATGTTACCTTTGTGTTCAAAATAATATAAAAATATTATTAGGAGAATAGATAATCACCGAGAAAGGGTAGGTTGAAATAACCTAACCTCAAAACTACACGTGCCGGTGTAGGAGTGAATTGTGAATATTCCCCTTATTTGGGATGAGATTGGTGTGATGAAATTATTCCCATCAGTTGGGATGAGATTATTTGTGAAAGCGGATGATGTCAAACCACACGACATTGTAATGTGACGACCTAGCCGATCGGGCCGTGATCTGACGCCATGCCGCAAACATGGTGGTGATTGTGCTGGAGATTATGATATAAATCTGTGATATAAATTGTGATTGTGGTTGATGCCTTCAAATAAGGTGACCTAGCCGATCGGGCAATGATCAGACTCTGTTCCAAGAGTACGGTGGCATTGTGAATAGTGGCATTAGAAAGAGTGGTATCGTGAACTGTGGTATTATTGGTACTAAAGATCTCCCAACTAAAAATATGTATCACTTTCGTATTTTGAAAATTGTTATGTTCCAATGGGCATTTGGATATTATTATTGTGACTTGTTGTTTCTATGGCTTTCCTTTTCTTATATGGTTATTCTATTTTGAAAGAGGACTTTTAGCTTTACATACTAGTGCTATTCGACAGTACTACCGTCCCTTTTTCTTGGGGTGCTGCATCTTTAATGGATGCAGGTGGTTCAACAACAGGCGACATTGATTAGTGATAGCGGTACACTCTTTTCAGCTGACTTGGTGAGACCCACTTCATTTCGGGGTCATGTATCTTTTGTTCTCGTGTACTTTGTGTTTTGAGGTATAGCCGGGGCCTTGTTGCTGGCATTTCCATATTACTCTTCAGCTATACTTAGAGGCTCCATAGACAGATTCTGGGTGGTATTTGATGTTGGGAATAGAACTAGAAATATTGGTATTAGGCAAAACTTGTTTTTTCATAAAATCTATAAACTTGTAATATTTTGGAAATTATTGTTGAAGCTGCTTATGGAAATGAAATGGGAATTGTTGATGAAATATTTTCAGAGTTTGATTAATGGAGTACATCTCCTCTTTATTCATGAATTAGTTTGGGTAGAAGGAAATCTAACATGCTTGCTCGGACGGGTTCACTCGGTTAAGCGCCGGTCGCGCTCCCCGAGTTTGGGGCGTGACAGTTGTTTAACAAAAGAATTAGACCCTTTTACTAAATCTTATTTTTAAGATGAATACGGGTTACTGATAATCAAGGAAATATAAAAATGAATAACAGACAATATTGCAGAAATATAAAAAAGCGAAGTCAAGTATATTCGAGAATCAGATGCCTTTACAAGCTGTATTCCCCTCCCTTATATAGGAGATTCTTATAACGTACGACTCTTGCTATGGTTTCTCATTAATAACTAATTATGACATTAATGAGGCGTTCCAAAGGATAAAGGTAATTGGGGTACGGTTACATAACGTTTGAGTAATCAATTGTGGGTCTTTGAATCTGCCCCTAGCTTTGTCTAGATTCATTCTGACCGTGCCTCTCTCCTGTTTTGATCAGGTTGAGTTTTCCGTGGCTGATAAGTTCAAGGGTTTACTGAATCGTGCCTCTTTGTACCATACCTCTTCAAAGAATCACATCCAGCTGTCGCGTTTTCCTGTGTCCACGTGACTGGCTGAGTTGTTAAAAGCTGGCTTACGTGTGAAACTCTTTTTTACCAATACAGATAGTCCCCCCACTTACCATATATTTAACGATTAATATTTGGTAAGTGGATATTCATTTATGGCGGGAATATTTTGCCGCCGCTTTTCCTCGAATCATTGTATCCTTCTCTGCACCATAGGCATCATTTTTCACTTCCATTTAATGCTCATACCACGTGTCCTTTTTGGATTGGTTCTGCATTTACTCGGCACCTTTTAGGGCTTTTTGCAGTTGTGCCAGTCCCGAAGTGACATCTTCAATTATGACTTTTCATCATTATTTTTTTTCCCATGTTTGACGGTTGTCTTCAAGTATAAATACCTTTCTTCCTTTTTTTGCTTCCACGAAACACTTTTCTAACTTTGTCTTTTGTAAAGAACTTTCTTCTTGCCTTTGTAAACATGTCTTCTTCAAACCAACCTCAGAGAGCAATAGACATTGAAAGTTTAACGCTATCTTCTGCTCCGACTAGGTGTTAGAGGGGTGGTAGACTTAGAAGTTTAGGATCCACTCCTTCGAGGGGCTCTTCTTCTTCTCAGATAGTTCCTTTTCTTTCCACCAGATCTCCAGTTTCTCCGAGGTTTAGGGTTTCTCGGTCTTCGTCTAGAGGTAGACGAACGCCTTCGTGAACCTGGAGTCGATGAAATTGTCCCTGCTGAGTTTGTTTTTGCTAGGGATAGTCAAGTTCTTATATACCAATCCTCTTCTCTTGAAAGTGTCAAAAGATATCCAACCCTTATAACTGAGGGTCAGATTTCCCTTGTTCGTAGGGAGTTCTTTTGGAGGGCTGACTTTCCTGTCTATATTCCAAATAGTAATCAAAGAATAACGTCTTACAAGACGGGATATTCTTTTGCTTATACGTATCCTTTAAATCTAGGGTTTAGACCCCCCATTGACCCAGTTATAATTGAGTTTTGCTGTTTTTTCAATATCTGCTTAGGAAAAGTTGGCCCGCTTGTGTGGCAAGTTGTCGCATGTCTTAGGTGTTTGGCTTCTTTAGCCACGGTTCCTTTTTACTTTCAACCATCTTATTCATCTCTACTCCCCTACCTTATTCCGTGAAGGGGTTTTTACTCTGACTGCTAGAAGCAAAAGAGTGCTGGTGACCCCTGGAGATGATAAGGATAGGGGTTGGTACCTTAGGTATGTTGTTCTATCCACTGTTGGTTTAGTGGGTGAAGAAAATATTCTCTTCCCTGAGAAGTGGAATCGCGCACGTGAGTATGCTTTAACTCACATTTATTTACTTTTTCTCGTTTTGACTTGAGATGTTTTATTAACACCATATCTATTTCTTCTTCTCTCAGCAATCATGAATACTTTTGAGAATGTCTCTGGTATTCGTGATTGGGTAGAAAAATTGTTGTCCGTTGCTCCTTCAGAAGAGAGATGTTGGAAGTACCTCGCTGGGAGGTATGGTTGGCATGTGAAGACCCACGGTAAGTGAAGCTCTTGTTCTTGCTTCTTTCTTTACTCGAGTCTCCTCTTTCTTTGTCTCTTAACTTTTTTCCCTTTTAATAGGGTTCTCCACTCGTGGGGTGTCTGTTTCATCTATCCGGAAGATCTCTTTGTCTCAGGCCCAAGAAATTATTGTTGGTTCATCTTCCTCGAAGAGGAAGATTGGTGAGTCTCGTTCCGTAGAATAAAAATAAGAGGGTGCTTTAGTTCACAGGCCATGGAGAAGGCGGGTGGTTTCAAATGATGATCTTACAGCCTTAACCTTGCCTTCCGTGTCTGTGATTGAGCCCCCTGTCCTTGATGGTGTTTCACATTCCCCTATTCATGAGGGTGTTGATCTTGCTCCTGACGATGTCCCTTTGGCTGTCTCGTCTGTTCCTCTGGCTATTTCAACTTCTGTTGTTGCTTTGCCCGTAAATTCCTCAACTCTTCACCCCTCCGTGCCTGCTCTTTGCCCGTGGTTTCTCCAGCTCCTCAACCCTCCGTGCTATTTCATCTCTACGTGCTTCCATGACTTCCGTTTCCAGTAGAGAGATGCGGTAGGTGGTAATTGAGGTTCCAGCTGAGGGGAGTCTTTTCAAGAAAACGGGTGAGCCTGAATTGTGGCTCAAGCCTTTGATAAGTCCCTCTGAGAAAGCAAAGCTAGCCAGCCACGGTGCTCTTACATGGGCGAAGGAGGTCGTGCATACTTCTTTGAAGGTATGATGCAAGTTATCCTCTTTCATTTTCGTATATGAAATTTACCATATCTGACTGGTTTATTTCTTGTAGATTAACCTTATAGGCATGGAGCTTGTGAAGAGGATTCAAAACACGGACCAAGAGACAAAAGAGTTGCAGGCCGATGTTAATAATTGGAAAGCACAGTATGATAGCCTAAGGACATGGATGCTTTAGAAGAGGAAATGGGTACCTTGAAGCGGCAGATGAGACTCATGGCAGCAGAACTAGCAGTAGAGAAGGCTTCTTGCAGTCAGGCTGATAAAGATAAGAGTGTTCTTGAGTCTTTGTTCGCGGAGCAGCTGTCCCGTGCATCAGAGGAGATTAGAGACTTGAAAAATTTGTTGCGGAAGAAGGAGGAATACTCAGGCGAGGTTGTGCAATCACTCACTCGTACTCAAGAATACCTTCATAAGGCTTTAGACAAAGCTCAAACTTTAGAGGAGTCGATTGTACCATTAAGGGCCGCCCATGAAGTTGTGGAAGCGGAGAAGGACGGATTGAGAGCTGAGCTTCAAGTATGGGAGAAGGATTATGAAGATTTGGAAGAGGTGGCTGTTGTTGATGTGAGCTGGGCGTACATGAATTCTCTCCTTGACACATTGATGGAAATGAGTCAAGAGGGT
>MDKI01201974.1:0-31071 GCA_005239505.1 Nicotiana paniculata
AGATTATATTTGCAGCGCCCGTTTAGTCTTTTTATAAGACATAGTTGAGCGTGATCAGGAACCCTAAATAACTAGTGGGTGGTAGGAACTCTCTGGCATGGAGCTGAAATAGGGTTATACTGGAGCACCCTGAGGAGGCGGCGATGCTGCATAGGTGGGCCTGCTAGACTGACCCCTCATAAACTGATCTCTGCCCCCAGCGGGGGCACCTATGAATTCTCCAGAATATCAAAATCGCTTATCCCTCATCACCTGCTCTCGGCTACGCTGACATACACCCTCGATCCTCCGAGCTATCTCCACAACTAGCTCGTACGAAGTCTCCATCTCATCATCTCGGGCCATAGTGGCCTGGATACCTGAATTCAAATCCAAAAAAAACCTCCACACTCTCTCTGCATCAGTAGGAAGTATCATAAGTGCATGGCAAGACAACTCAGAGAATCTCGCCTCATAGTCGGTCATTGACATCTGACCCTGCTGGAGATGCTCGAACTGAAACCACAACTCTTCCTTGTGAGAGGTTGTAATATACCTATCCAGAAAAATACGGGGGAACCAGTCCCAAGAAAAGAGAGGAAAATCTGCTGGTCTACTGAGGAGATATGATTGGAACCATCTACGGGCCCTGCCCTCCAGCTGGAAAGTATTAAAATCCACCCCATGGGACTCCAATATCCTCATGTTGTGCAGTCTGTCCCTGCACCGATCAATAAAGTCCTGAAGGTCCTCATGTCGTTCACCTCCTAAGATAGGAGGATGAAGCCTGGTCCATATGTCCAATAGCTTTTGCAGCTCGCCGGTCCCAGATCTCAGGTATCGCTGCTGCAACTGGTTGGGCTCCGTCCACGGGTAGTGCGTCTGAGGTCTGATACACGGTAGCTGCATGCCCTGGAGCCTGAACGGTAGGGCTCTGTGCTCCCCCTCCCACCTGAGATGTGGCCGGATCTGCTGGAAGTAAATCATCTTGAGTCATAGAATCCATGAAGCACATCATACGACCCGTGAACTCCTGGAAACCTGGAGCGGACATGAAATCCGCTGGGGCTGGATCCGCTGCAAGCACCTCGTCCCGCTCCTCAACAATAGGATCCTCTACTGGATCCTCTGGTTGGCATAACTGGAGAAACTCTGGGACGTCCTTGTCCTTTACCACGGGCTGAAGCCCTTCCTCGGCCTCAGCCTCAGCCTCTAGCAACATAAGGAGCAGCTCCTCCATGGTTTGGAATATCCGCTGCATGCGTTGTCACCATCAGTGAGAGAATAAGAAATATACTTAGTACTACATCAACTGCATGATAGGAGATGAAGAAAGAGTAGTTTCCTAACACCCTATAGCCTCTCGAATATAAGTACAAACGTCTCCGCACCGATCCGCAAGACTCTATTAGGCCTGATCATAACTTGTGAGACATACGCGAACCTAGTGTTGTGATACCATGTTGTCATGGCCCAATTTCTACTATGGGCCGTGATGGCGACAAACGTTACAGCTAGGCAAGCCAACAATGAATTAAACCATGTTATTTCTTTGTTAATAAGTTTTCAAGTAATTAAAATCTATTTAATAAGAAATTCAGGAGTAGAAAATTCAATAAATAAAATGAAGACCACTGAGTGGCAATCATAGTGATATAAGTACTCCAAAATCATAAAGTTCACTAGTGTGTGTGCCAAGACTTGGTGTCACAAGTGTATGAGCATCTAGTAGAACATACAGAACTGTACCTAATGTCTGAAATAAAGCAGACAAAATATAAGTACAAAAGAGAGACTCTAGGGGATGCAGAACGGCTCAGGAAGCAGCTCACCATTGGGCCACGAAATATCTGGGATGCGCGCCGGTAGGACCGCCAGATTCACCTTCCTCAGATCCTGCAAAATTTGTGCAGAAATGTAGCGTGAGTACAAAAACAACATGTACCCAGTAAGTATCTAGTTTAACCTCGAAGAAGTAGTGATGAGGAGTCAACATCGACAACTATGGGCTAACAATATAAATATAGAAATTCTAATTAAGCATGGGTTATGTAAATAATAATAACAACTCGATGATAAGCGGGAATGAATAATTCTTTCACAATTACTAATTCCCAAGTAAATTATTTTCATTAATAATCAAAACCTTACAAGCCATAAAATAATATAACTAGGCTCCGAGTATTATTAAGCACGATTTATGCGAGGTCGTACGACCCGATCCAGAATAACGTGTACATTGCCGACGGTCGTGCGGCATGAACTATAGATACATCTATTCTATTGCGGAGGCGTTCGGCCTGATCCACAAGAAGAGATGATACTTTATGAACATGCGATTTAATAGTTATTACGAGGCTAATACACAACGAATCACAATTTCTATTAGCGATCAAGTAACCCGCCAAAAATCAAGTAAGTGAAATTCGGTCTTTTACAATTCCTTTAGCAAGTTCCAATATAATTTAGGCAATTTAATTAACAAGTAGAGTGAAAACATTACAAGTATTTCATGATTTGGGTCCTAAACTACCAAGACATAAGCATAATTAGTAGCTATGCACGGAACTCTCGTCACCTCGTGCGTACGTAGCCCCCACAATTAGAAGCAAATATTAATTTAAATCACCTATGGGGTAAATTCCCTCTTACAAGGCTAGGCAAGATACTTACCTTATCTCAAAGATCGCTTTCCGGCCTCAAACTCATCTAAAGCCTTAACTCAATACCGAACAATTCGAAACTAGTCAAATGTTGTATAAATTAATCAATACATTTTCAAAAGTTCATATTCTAACTATTAGAGTTACTACCCAACCCCAGTTGAAGGATTCCTAAAATTCATCCCCGGGCTCACGTGCCCGGATTCCGAAAATATTTGAAGAAAGTTGTTACCCATAACCTCAAGAACTCAAATATACAATTTTCACTCAATTCCATAACCATTTTTGGGGTTAAATCTTATTTTTATCAAAACCTTGGTTGTTCATCTAAACCCATAACGTTCACAAATTTACATGTTATAATCTACCCATAATCTATGTATTTAACTCACATTGGATAGAAATTACTTACCTCAAAGTTCTAGGTGAAAAACCCCTTCCTAGATCTCCAAAATCGCCCAAGAGATGAAAGAAAATGAGCCAAATAGCCTAAGTCCCGCATTAAATGGACCATTCTGCCTTCAACGATTTTCGCTTTTGCAGAGGGATGACTGCTTCTACGGCTTTGCATTTGTGAAAAAATCATCACAGATGAGGCCCTTCCCAGTCTTTTGCATCTGCGGATTACTGGCCCATTTCTGCGACACGAGTGTCGCATCTGCGATGTTGGCCGCTTCTGCAGTTGCTTCCATCGCACCTGCGCGTTCGTAGGTGCACACCATGTCCCGTATCTGTGGTTTCTGGGTTGCCCATGCTGGACCGCTTCTGAGGCTGCTGGCTCACTTCTGCGAGCTATCACCTGCAGCTGGCCTTCTGCAGGTGCGATTGCACAACTATTCACCCAAGGCTAAACGACCTCCGCACATCGTTCGAATGGCATCTGTTGGCCCCGTGGCCCCGTCCAAACATACCAACGAGTTTGAAATAATAAAAATGGACTCGCTCGCACCCTCGGAACGTTGAAAACAATATTAAAACTAAGAATCACAACCCAAAACCAATATGATCAACTTATTAACTTCAAATTCTTCAAACTTACTGCGAATGCGCCGAAACATACTTAAACTACTCGGAATGACACCAAATTTTGCGTACAAGTCTTAAATCACCATACAGAACTATTCTCAGGCTTAGAATACCAAAAGTACCTTGATAACATCAAAGACTACTCCAAACCAAATTTAAAGAACTTTAAAACCTTCAAGGTGCCAACAATCAGTATTAAGCGCTAAACATTCCCGGGTCATCCAAAACCCCATCTGAACCTATGCCCCAGTCCAAAATCATCATACGAACATATTGGGATCGTCAAGTCCCGGTTCCGAGGTCGTTTACTAAAAATGTTGACTCAAGTCAAACTTAGCCCTTGTAGCGAACCTTAAGGAACCAAGTGTTCCGATTTCAACTCGAACACTTCCGAATCCCGAACTAACCATCCCCGCAAGTCATAAAATAATTAAAGAACATATATGGAGTCTTATTTAGGGAAACGGGGATCTAGAGAGAAAATGATCGATCGGGTCGTCACACTAAACTCCCATTGGAGTAACCGTGAATGGCCGATGGACGGTAGGAGCTCTCTGGAATGGCGCTGAAGTAGAGCCGCACTGGAGCACCCCGAGAAGGCGGTGATGCTGAATATGTGGGCCTGCTAGACTGGCCCCTCAAAAACTTACCTCTACCCCCAGACAGAGCACCACTGAACCCTCCAGAATATCGAAATTGCTTGTCCCTTGGCATTTGCTCTCGGCTCCGCTGACGAACACCCTCGATCCTATGAGCTATCTCCACAACCTGCCAGTTTAAGTCGCTATCTCAACCTCTCGGGCCATAGTGGCTTGAATACCACAGTGTAAACCCGCAAACAACCTCCACAGTCTCTCTGCCTCGCTGGGGAGTATCATAAGTGTATGGTGAGAAAATTCAGATAATCTCGCCTCATTGTCGATCGCCGACATCTGACCCTGCTGGAGCTGCTTGAACTGAATCCACATCTCTTCCCTTAGAGAGGGTGTAATATATCTATCCACAAATATATATGTGAACTGGTCCCAAGTCAAGGGAGGAGAACCAGCTGGTCTACCTAGAAGATAAGACTGCCACCATCTACGGGCTCTGTCCTCCAGTTGAAAGGTGGAAAATTCCACCCGGTGGGAATCCAATATCCTCATGTTGTGAAGTCTGTTCCTACAACAATCAATAAAGTCCTGGGGTTCCTCATGTCTCTCATCTCCAAAGGAAGGAAGATGTAGCATGGTCCATCTATCCAATAGCTTCTGCGGCTCATCGGCTATAACTGGTCTGGGCTCTCATATAGCCGCTGCAACTGGATGAGCTCGGCCCACATCTAGTGCGCCCAGGGTATGATATACGCCAGCTGCATGCCCGGGAGCCTGGGTGGTAGGGGTCTGTGCTCCCCCTCCCGCCTGAGATGTGGCCGAGACTGCTATAAATAAACAAGCATGCATCATAGAATCTATGAACTGCAACATATGGCCGATGACCTCTTGGATTCCTGGTGTAGATATGAAATCCAATAGGGCCGGCTCCACTGCAGGAACTTTGCCCTGCTCCTCAATAACAAGATCCGCCATTAGATCCACTGGTTACACAACTAAAGCAACTCTAGGACACCCTTGTCCTCTACCACGAGCTGGATCCCTCCCTGGGCCTCTACCTCAGCCTCTAGCAATAGGGGGAGCAGTTCCTCCATAGTTGGGAACATCTTCCACGCACGTTCTTACCATGCGTGAGAGAATAAGATATATATACTTAGCACAACATCAACTGCACGATAGAAGATGAAGAAAGAGTAGTTTCCTAACACCCTATAGCCTCTCGAAGATAGGTACGAACATCTCCGTATCGATCCACAAGACTCTATTAGGCCTGCTCATAAACTATGACACCTATGTGAACCTAGTGATCTGATACCATGTTGTCATGACCCAATTTCCCCTATTGGCCGTGATGGCACCCAACATTGCCGCTAGGCAAGCCAACAGTGAACTAGTCGTACATTTATTCTTTGTAATAATCCAAAATAGTTGATTTTTATTTATTAAGTAGATGAGAAGTGGACAAATTATGTAAGGTGAAGTGTAAGCTAATGAAATAGAAAATATGGCGAAATCAATACTCAAAACCATAAAGTTCCTACTAGAATGTTACTAAGACCCGGTGTCACAAGTGTATGAGCAACTAGTAGAATATACAAACCATCTATGATATTGTCTAAAATAAGATAGACAGAAATTAAATACAAAAGAGATAATGTGGGTGATGTAGAACAAACTCAAATATTATCTCACCACTATGCCTCAGGGTAACGGGGATGCGTGCCTGAATGAATTACAGATGCACCTGCCTCAGATCGTGCATGATTAGTGCAGAAGTGTAGCGTGAGTACATAAGCAAGATGTAATCAGTAAGAATCCAGTCTAACCTCGAAGAAGTAGTGACGAGGGGTCGACATCGACACTTACTATGGGCTAACAAATATAATACAGAAATTCAAAATAGTCATGGAATACGTGAATAATAATAACATATTAGCAAGCAGTAAATAAATGATTCTTTAACTGGTAATCAATTTAAAAATCTCCAACAACTTCGGGCTAATAAATAATTATAACCTCTCAAATCATAAATATAATATCAAGTGTAATCGGGCTCCAACCATTATCGCGCACGATTTATGCCGAGGTTGTACGGCCTGATCCAGAATAATGTGTACACTACCGAAGGTCGAACGACACAAACCATAGATGCATCTATTATACTGCCGAGGCATTCGTCCCCACTCCAGAAGAAGGGAGAATACTCTAGAACATCTTATTTAAAAGCAATCACAAGACTAATACATAAGGAAAACACAAATTCTGTTAATGGTAAAGTAATCCCGCCAATACTCAAAGTAAGTGAAATTCGATCTTTACGAATCCTTTATCAAGCTTCAACATAACTTAAGCACTTAAATTAAAAATTAGGGTGCAAGCAATACAAGTATTTCATGATTTGGGTCCTAAAACTAACCGGACAAAAGCATGATTGTAACTACGCACGGACTCTCCTCACCTCCTGCGTAGGTAGACCCCACAATTAGAAGCACATAGTAATTTAAAACACCTATGAGGCAAATTCTCTCTTGCAAGGTTAGGAAAGAACTTACCTCGTCCCAAAGATCACCTCCCTGTTCGCAAATCTACTCTAAAGCCTCAAGTTGGTGCCGAATAAATTCGAAGCTAGCCAAATATGACATAAATTGATCAACATACGCTCAAAAGTTCATAATCTAGCTATTACAGTAATTACCCAACTCAAATTGAAAGATTCCTAAAATTCTCCCCCGGGCCCACGTGCTTGGGTTCTGGAAATTTTTGAAGATAAGTGTTACCCATAACCTCACGAGATCAAATATATAATTTCTACCCAATTCCATAATCATTTTCGTGGTTTAATCCCAATTTTAGCAAAATCTAGGGTTTTCAACTAAACCCATGATTTCTACCATTTACATGTTAAGAATCTACCCAAAATCCGTGTATTAAACTAACATATATTAGGAATCACTTACCTTACGATGATAGATGAAAATCCCCTCTCCAAGAGCTCTAGTGTCGACCTTCCCATGTGAAAATGGTGGAAGAATGAGCCTAAGTCCGAATTAAATGAACCTCACTACCTCCCCGATTTTTTCACTTGCGATCACACTGTCGCACCTCCGGCTCCATTTTACGGACACAATCATTACAGGTGCGGACCATGCCCAGGTCTTCCATTCTCGCTTCTGTGCAAAGCCTCACTTCTGCGAGCCGCTTCTATGGTGAATGTGTCGCACCTGCGAACCCAGGCTGGATAGCACCCTTCTGCTTCTGCAATCGACTTCCTCGCACCTAGGATACACAGGTGCGGTTCTTGTTTCACTTTTGCAACCACTTGCCAATACCTGCCAAGACGCTTTTGCGGTCATTGAATCACTTCTGTGAGCCTGCACCTGCGGCAGATTCTTCGCATGTGCGATTGCACCAGAACCCCTGCTGCTTTAGCCCTCCATCCAAGTTCAACCATGTTCTGCACATCGTCCGAATAGCACCCGAGGCCTCCGGAGCCTCGTCCAAAAATACCAACAATCGTAATCATAAGACAGACTCGCTCGACCCCTATGAACACGTAAAACAATATCAAAACAAATAATTTCACCCCAAACCAAATCAACTTATGAACTTCAAGTTCTTCCAACTTATTCCGAATTCACTAAAACATGCCTAAACTACTCGGAATGACACCAAATTTTGCGTGCAAGTCGTAAATTACCATACGGAACTATTTCTAGGCTTGGAATCCCAAACGAACCTCGATAGCACCAAAACCTACTTCAAACCAAATTTAAAGAACTTGAAAACTTTCAATGCGCCAACTTTCAACATTAAGCGCCGAGCGCTCCTGAGTCATCCGAAACCCGATCCAAACATACACTCAAGTCCAAAATTATCATATGAACCTACTGGGACCATCAAATCCCAATTCTGAGGTCGTTTACTCAAAATGTTGAATTAAGTCAAACTTAACCATTTTAAGCCACTATTAAGGAACTAAGTGTTCCGACTTCAACCCAAACCCTTCCAAACCCGAACTAACTATCCCTGCAAGTCATAAAACAGTTAAAACACATAAAGTAAGTCTTATTTCAGGGAATGGGAGACTAGAAAGCAAAACGAACGGTCGGGCCGTCACATTTATTTAACTAGGCGGAAAATTCTAATATTTAGGATTTTAAATATAAAAAAATTCTTTTCTTATTTGAATTGTTACTATTTTACGTCTTATTTTATACTTTTGCGGAAAATTATTTCTTTATCTCTTTAATTTCATATTATTATAGTCCTATAGTTTATATCACATATTTTTCATCGAATCCTTTTAAAAGTATAGTGTTGAATAAGAAAAGTTTTCCATAATATATTTAATTTCAGAAGAAATGTCTATAGTTCTTTGTTTTTTGGGGGGTTGTGCATGAAAAAATTGTATACTATTCCGAGTTACTCGAACAAAAAGTCTTCGACCTCGAACATCATATCTCTTTCTATTATTTACTATCTTGATAAAAACACAATGGAGAATGTAATATTATTCTACTGCATTCCTTTTATTTTTATTATTTGTTATAATGGCATGGAAATATAAAATAAATTTTATTATCTTCTACCTTTATGAGGCCGGTCCTTTTTTCGAATTTTATTCATAAGAAGCTATAAGTGATTATTAAAAGATACATTTTTATATTATTCTAGCTGGCATGAAGGACCAATGCACGACTACAAACAATAGAACTTGGTAGATATAAAAGATAACATTTAATGCATTTATATGTGGAGTCTAGATGCACGGTTATGGATAGGGTGTACATGAGTCGGGTTGGTTCAGTTTTTAGCAAAACCAAATCAAAGCAAATCGGTTCGATCTTGTTAGGTTTTTCGGGGTTTTTTGTTACATGAATATTATTTCAATCTTACTTTGTTAAAACTATAGGTAAAGTTTTGATAAGTGAATGTTTGGTAAAATATTCTTATGAGAGAATTTTTTTTAGTAACACATGATAGTTATTTTCTTAATCATCTAACAATATTTTTTCGTTGATGTTGGCTTTTAAGGTTAACCTGTAACGACCCGACCAGTCGTTTTGAGAGTATTAGCCCTAATCCCCTATTTACTGCTTCTCCATATCATTTTTTGCTTATGTGACTTGACGAGAGGTTTCAGAGTGATTTGGGACACTTAGTCCTTAAAACGAAAGTTTGAGCCCTAGGATTTTTGACCGTAGTTAGAACTGTGTGAAGACGGCTCTAGAATGGAGTTTTGTCGACTTAGGAGTGTGTCCGGATTGTGTTTTAGAGGTCTGCAGCTGAATTAGGCTTGAAATGGCAAAAGTTGAATTTTTGGGAAGTTTTATCGGGAGCGGACTTTTTGATATTGGGGTCGGATTCTGATTCCGTAAGTTGGAGTAGGTGCGTAATATCAATTATGACTTGTGTGCAAAATTTGAGTTCAATCAGACGTGATTTGATAGGTTTCGGTGTCGGTTGTAGAAGTTTGAAGTTTCAAAGTTCGTTAAGTTTGAATTGGAGGGCGATTCGTGTTTTTAGCGTTGCTTGTTGTAATTTGAGAGCTCGACTAAGTTCATATGGTGTTATAGGACTTGTTGGTATTTTAGGTTGATGTCTCGAGGGCCTCGTGTGGATTCCGATGGTTAACAGATCAATTTGGACTTGTTGAAGTTGCAGAATTTCTGGTGTTTCCAGTTGCTGGTTTCCTTCTTCGCGTTCGCGTGGGTAGTTCCGCATTCGCAAAGAGAAACTAGAGACAGGAGGGGATTTGTGCTTCACGTTCACAATGTATGTCCCGCGACCGCAAAGGTTTCAGGTAAAAAGCCTACGCGTTCACGATGAGGATTCCGCGTTTGCGTAGAGGAAGTTGGTCAACTGAGTCTCCAGGCAATTTTCCTACGCGTTCGCGATGATGGTCCCGCGTTTGCGTAGGGTTAAGCTGAGTAAGTTTCACGTTCGTAATAAGGCCATCGTGTTCGCGATGAAGGATTTTGGACTGAAGCAATTTTTTGCTTCGCGAATGCGAGGGTTCTTCCACGTTTACGACGAAGGGATCACTAGGTAGAATATAACATTTCAAAATCGAGGGTTTAACAATTTTTGACATAACTTGTAACAACCCGATCTGTCATTTTGCGTATCAGGACCCCGTTCCCCTAAATGAGACTTCATATAGCGGCTTACTATGATTTATGACTTGCGGGGACGGGTGGTTCGGGATTCAGAAGCGTTTAGAGTGGTATAGGAACACTTGGTTCCTTAAGGTTGGCCTTTAAGGCCAAGTTTGACTTCGGTCAAAGTTTTTAGTAAAAGACCTCGAAATCGAGTTTTGACGGTTTCAGTAGCTTTGTATGATGATTTTGGACTTGGGCGTATGTTCAGAATGGGTTTTGGATGACCCGGGAACGTTTCGGCGCCCAATATTGAAAGAAGAGTCCCTTAAGTCCATATAGTGGTTTGGGGCGTGTTTTTGTGTTATCGAGGTCCGAACGGAATTCTGAGATCGGGGATAGTTCCGTTATGTCATTTACGACTTGCCTGCAAAATTTGGTGTCATTCCGAGTAGTATAGGTCAGTTCGGCGCATTGTTAGTAAAGTCAAGAAAAACTTAAAGTTCCTAAGTTTGGTTCTAGGGGTTTTGGGATGTGATTTTGATTTTTAGCCTTGTTTTGAGTGTTCTGAAGGCTCGAGCGAGTCTGTATTATGATTTGGGACTTGTTGGTATATTCGACGGGGGCTCGGGTGGGCCCATGTGCCTTCCGGACACCACACGAGGCCAAAAACCAGCTGAAATAGCTGTTGGTGTACCTGTTCTGGTGTGACCGCAGGTGCGGTTGCCCAGTCACAGGTTCGAGACCGCTCCTGCGGTCCCAGCCTCGCAGGTGCGACCCCTAGCGGGCAGCCCAATTCTCGCTGGTGCGGACAAAGTTTCGTAAAAGCAGAGTCGCGCGTGCGGTCTTCTCTCCGCAGGTGTGGGCCCAGGCTTCCTCGTCCATTTCTGCAGGTGCGAGCCTTTTCTCGCAGGCGTGAGACCGTAGGTGCGGTCCTTGAGCCGCAGGTGCGGAACCACTGTCAGGCAGTGTGTTTCTTTAAAATATGGGATTCTTCATTTTTCCTTCATTCCATCCTCCATTAAAACACTTTGAGAGCTTGGGAAAAGGGCTCCATGACCCAACCACTGAGAGGTAAGTAAATTCTACCCCAAAGTTAGTTTAATTCATGAATTCTTAGTTAAGTTAACCTTCTTAATTTGTAAAAAAAAAATCATGAATTGGGTAGTAACCTAGGTTTCATGTAAATTGGGAAAATTACCAAGAAATTAGCCATAGAATCATACAAAAACTATATATTAATGATCCTTAGGTTACGGGTAAGTGTTTCCTTCGAAAATTTTCGGAATCCGAGCACGTGGGCCTGGGGGTGTGTTTTGAGATATTGAAAGTAGGCTAAATTGGTTAACTAAATAGGGAAATTTCATACTTTTGAGCATGAATTGATATATTTTTACAACATTTGGCTAGTTTTGAGTCCTTAGGTGACGAGTTTGGAGTTTTCTGGCGCGTTCTTGACCAGGAAAGTATGTTCAACACAAGATGAATCTCCTTTCTAACCTTGTAAGAGGGAATTGTCCCCATAGGTGATTATAAATAATTGCATGTCCTTATTTGCGGGGGCTACACACGCACGAAGTGACGGAGTCCGTGCGTAGCTACTACTATGTTATGTTGGGTAGTTCTAGGACTCACAAGCATGCTTATATGTGCCTTACATGTGTTCCCAAATGCATTTTGAGTTTCTTATTATCCTTGAATTGGAATGATAACATTAGGAAATTATGTTCCATATTTTGCCTCTTAAGTTCTTGCTTCAAAGTATAATCTCTGTTAACTCCCTAAATATTGATAATTTTCTGTATGTATGCGGCACTGGCATCACATGTATGATTTGTGAGTGGAATAGCCCTACTATTATGTCAAGTGTGTCGCATGTTCGATTTGCGAGCGGGGTAATAGATGCATCTATGGTTCGAATTTTGTGATTTCTACGACTATTATGCCTTCCTAGTTCCTATTAAATTATGTTACTTAAAAAATGTTGACCCTAGTAAGTATCACGTCTACCTCTTGTCACTACTTCTTCGAGATTAGGCGGGATACTCACTGGGTACATATTTGTTTATGTACTCATGCTACACTTCTGTACTTAATTGTATAGGCTCTGAGGCAGGTGTATCTGGGTATTCATCCGGCGCTCGTCGCTGACGTATAGTGGGCGTGGACTTTTCGGTGAGCTGCTTTCCTTGACGCTTATCTCTGGCATCACCTTGGAGTTCCTCTTATTTCATTATGTCTGTAGTATCTCTTCATACAATAGGGCAAACTTGTACTTTCTTTTGGATACTAGTTTCTACTTGATGCCCGTAGACATGTGACGCCAGTTCCAGGCATGCCCACGTAGTGAATATTCTATTCTTTTGGGTTGTAATGATGGTGGTGATTACTATATTTATTTCTCACTTTGGTCGTTTAAGTCACTAATTTACTTCAAATTTATGTTTTGAAAGAAAACCTCTTAAGTATGGTGAATTGTTTATAAATTAAAAAGGGATCAGTAGTAAATTAAAGTTGGCTTGCCTGACATCGAAGTTGGGCGCCATCGCGACCTAAATTGGGATTTGGGTCGTGAAAACATGGTATCAGAGCTCTAGGTTCACGTAGTTCTCACAAGTCACGTGCAAACCTAATAGAGTCTTGCGGATCGATACGGAGACGTTTGTATTTATCTCCGAGAGGCTATAGGGTATTATGAAACTTTTCTTTATTCATGTTCTATCGTGCAGTTGATGGTTTACTAAATCTTATTCTTCCATTCTTTCACAGATGGTGAGGACACGCGCGGTTAACGTTCCAGACCTAGGAGATTCTGCTACCCCCGCCATCCGAGGCCATGGCGGAGGCCGGGGGAGGGCACCGGCCAGAGGTAGGGACGAGGGCGTCCCAGATCTGTTCCAGTAGCACACCCAGCATATCCGGCAGAGGATCCTATCAAAGAGAAGCAGGGCGAGGTGCCCCCAGCAAATCCTGTCCTAGTAGACTTTATGACAACGCCAAGCTTCCAGGAGGTTATGGGCTGTATGATGAGATTTTTGGACACTATGACGCATGCTGGTTTATTTCCAGCGGATCCTGCCACATCTCAGGCAGGAGTGGGATCCCAGACCCCTACTTCCCAGGCCGCAGGTCATGCAACAGTAGTTTATCAGACCCTGGGTACACTGCCCGTGGGTGGAGCCTAGCCAGTAGCAGCAGCACTTTGAGCTCAGATCAGCTGTGGACGGCGATCCGCATAAGTTACTGGATAGATGGACCCAATTTCACCCTCCTATATTTGTAGGTGAGAAGGGCGAGGATGCCCAGGACTTCATTGATAGGTGCAGGGACATACTGCACAACATGAGGATACTGGAGTCCCATGACTTCACTACTTTTCAACTTGAGGGCAGGGCTCGCAGATGGTGGCAGTCCTATGTCCTGGGTAGACCGGTAGGTTCCCCTTCCATCACTTGAGATCAGTTCACTCAGCTATTCCTAGACTAGTATATTCCACCCTCCGAGAGGGAAGAGCTGCGATATCAGTTTGAGCAGCTGGAGCAGGGACATATGTTAGTGATAGACTACGAGGCCAGGTTTTCTGAGTTGTCTCGTCATACCCTTATGATACTTCCTACTGATGCTGAGAGAGTGCGGAGATTTGTAGTCGGGCTGCACTCGGGTATTAGGGCCAATATGGCCCGAAAGGTGGAGATGGGGACTCCCTATCAACTTGTGGTTGAGATAGCTCACCGGATTGAAGGTTATCGTTCGAGGGGCAGAGAGCAGGGTCAGCAGGATAAAAGAGCTAGATTTTCAGGAGATTTCATAGGTGCCCCAGCCAGGGGTAGAGGTCAGTTCGGTAGAGGCCAGCCTAGCAGACCTCTATATTTAGCTCCTCCACCACCTCCCCATGGTGCTCCAGCGAGGCCCTATTTCAGCCTCATGCCAGAGAGTTCCTACCGTCCACCAGCCATTCAAGGTTCCTCAGGCGGGTATTCCGGTTATCAGTGGTCTTCTAGTTCTTACTTCAGTGCCATGCCGGAGGATTCTGAACGTCCTCTAGCTATCCAGGGTCCTTTTTCAGGGCAGTAGGTCATGCCACTAGCTAGATGTTATGAGTATGGGGATCCAGGACATATGAGGAGGACTTGTCCCAAGCTTCGGGGCAAGGCCGTTCGCAGAGCTATCAGCCTATATTTTCAGCACCGATGGTTCGTCCACCCAGAGGTGGAGGGCAAACTAGTAGAGGTCGTCCCAGAGGTGGAGGCCAGGCAGGGGGAGCTCTGCCATCCCCTATTCATTCCAGCGAAGGTCAGTCATACGGTGCTCCAGCTAGGTTTTATGCCATTCCGGCCCGATAAGATGCAGTGGACTCCGATGCCGTGATCACAGGTACTATTTCAGTAGGTGGTAGAGATGCATCAGTGTTATTTGATCCAGGATCCACCTATTCATATGTGTCAGCCTTATTTTATTGTTTCATGGATGTTCCTCGCGAGTCCTTGGGTACTCTTATTTATGTGTCCACTCCCGTGGGCGATTGTGTGGTTGTAGACCAGATTTATCGGTCCTGTGTGATTTCATTTTGTGGGTTCGAGACCAGAGCAGACCTTCTATTGCTCGACATGGTCGATTTTGAGGTTATTTTAGGCATGGATTGGTTATCTCCTTATCATGCTGTGCTAGATTGCCATGCCAAGACAGTTACCTTAGCCATGCCCGAGTCGCCTAGGCTGGAGTGGATAGGTTCCTCAGTTAGTGCAGCCAGCCGGGTTGTGTCATTCCTGAAGGCTCGACATATGGTCGAGAAGGGTTGTCTGGCCTATCTTGCTTATGTGCGGGACCTCACCGCCGAGTCTTCAATGATTGATTCAATGCCAGTGGTTTGAGAGTTTGCTGATGTATTTCCTTCAGACCTTCCTGGCATGCCTCCAGATCATGATATTGATTTCTATATTGATTTAGCCCCAGGCACCCAACCTATATCTATTCCTCCGTACCGTATGGCTCCGAAATAGTTGAAGGAGTTGAAGGAGCAACTTGTGGAGTTGTTAGCTAAGGGGTTTATCAAGCCTAGTGTATCGCCATGGGGTGCCCCAGTTTTATTTGTGAAGAAGAAGGATGGGACTATGCGGATGTGTATCGACTACTGCTAGTTGAACCAGGTCACCATTAAGAACAAGTATCCCTTGCCATGCATCGATGATTTGTTTGACCAGTTGCAGGGTGCTCGAGTGTTTTCTAAGATTGATTTGAGATCGAGATACCATCAGTTGAGGATTCGGGCCTCGGATGTTCTGAAGACTGCTTTTCGTACGAGATATCGCCACTATGAGTTCCTGGTGATGTATTTTGGCTTGAGTAATGCCCCAACAACATTTATGGACTTAATGAACAGGGTGTTCAAGCCGTACATTGATTCTTTTGTCATTGTCTTCATTGATGACATTCTGATTTACTCACGTAGCCTGGGAGAGCACGAGCAGCATTTGAGAGTGGTGGCCCAGACTTTGCGAGAACAGAAGCTATATGCTAAGTTCTCCAAGTGTGAGTTTTGGTTGGATTCCGTGGTGTTCTTGGGACATGTGGTGTCCGGAGAGGGTATCAAGGTTGATCCTAAGAAGATTGAGGCGGTTTAGAGTTGGCCCGTCCTACTTCAGCTACAGAGATCAGGAGTTTCTTGGGTTTAGCACGCTACTACGGACGATTTATGGAGGGATTTTCATCCATTGAAGCCCCACTGACTAGATTGACTCAGAAGAATGCCCCATTCCGATGGTCCGACGAGTGTGAGGCGAGCTTTTATAAGCTCAAGACAACATTGACCTCAGCACCAGTCTTGGTATTTCCTCCCGGTTCTGGGATATATATAGTATATTGCGATGCTTCACGCGTTGGATTAGGGTGTGTGTTGATGCAGGAAGGGAGATTTATTGTTTATGCTTCCCGCCAGCTGAAGGTTCATGAGAAGAATTATCCTGTGCACGATTTGGAGTTGGCAACGATTGTTCATGCTCTTAAGATTTGGAGGCACTACTTGTATGGGGTGTCCTTTGAGGTTTATACGGATCACCGTATCTTACAACACTTGTTCAAACATAGGGATCTTAATTTGAGGCAGCGCAGGTGGCTTGAGTTTCTGAAGGATTATGACATCACCATTCATTATCATCCGAGCAAGGTGAATGTGGTGGAAAATGCTTTGAGCAGGAAGGCGGAGATTATGGGTAGCTTGGCTTATATTTCAGTAGAGGAGAGACCTCTAGCCTTGGACATTCAGTCCTTGGCTAATCTCCTGGTGAGAATAGACCTTTCAGAGCCTCGTCGAGTTCTAGCACATGTGGTTTCTCAGTCTTCGTTATTGGGCGAAATTAAGGCTTGGCAGTTTGATGATCCGTGCTTGGCAGAGCTTCGGGAGACAGTGGTTCAGGGTAGTGCCAGGGAGGTTACTATTGGCGAGGATGGTGTTCTGAGACTTCAGGGTCGTTTATGTGTTCCTAAGGTTGATGGCCTTAGGGAGAGGATTCTAGAGGAGGCACACAATTCTTGGTATTTTGTGCATCCTGGTGCTACAAAGATGTATCGTGATTTGAAGCAGCATTACTGGTGGAGGCGGATGAAGAAGGACATTGTGGAGTATGTGGCTAGGTGCCTTAATTACCAGCAAGTTAAGTGTGAGCACCAGAGGCCAGGAGGCCTACTTCAGCAGATGCCCATTCCCGAGTGGAAGTGGGAGCACATCACTATGGACTTCGTGATTGGGTTACCTCGTACTTTGCGGAAGGTTGAATCGATTTGGGTCATTGTGGATAGGTTGAAACAATCGGCGCATTTCATTCCAGTGGTTACTACATATACTTCTGAGAGGTTGGCACATATCTATATTCGGGAGATAATCCGATTGCACGGTGTGCCGGTGTCCATTGTATCAGATCGAGGTCCTTAGTTCACCTCGCACTTCTGGAGAGCATTGAATAGTGAGATGGGCACCTAGATAGATCTCAGCACAACATTTCACCCTCAGACTGATGGTCAGTCGGAGCGTACAGTTCATATATTGGAGGACATGCTCAGGGCATGTGTGATTGACTTTGGAAGTCAGTGGGATAAGTTTTTGCCTTTGGCCGAGTTTGCTTACAATAATAGTTATCAGTCCAGCATCGAGATGGATCTATTTGAGGCCTTGTATGGTCGGCGATGTCGTCCTCCTATCGGGTGGTTTGATCCTGGCGAGGCTAAGTTATATGGCACCGACCTGGTGAGGGATGCTTTGGAGAGGGTGAAGTCGATTAAGAAGAGGCTCCGCACAGCACAGTCCAGACAGAAGATTTATGCGGATCAGAAGGCGCGTGATGTATCATTTATGGAGGGAGTTAAGTTTCTGTTGAAAGTCTCGCCGATGAAGGGTATTATGAGGTTCGGGAAGAACGGCAAGCTGAGCCCAATGTTTATAGGTCCCTTTGAGGTGTTGAGGTGAGTTGGGGAGGTTGCTTATGAGCTTGCTTTACCTCCCAATTTATCAGGAGTTCATCCGGTCTTTCATGTATCCATGCTCTGGAGGTACCACGAGTTAATGACCTGAAAGAAGTCACTAGCTTCTTGCGATGGACACCGGCCCTTGTGTTAAAGTAGCAAGGTCAGTCTTTTCGGATTACGGGTGACAGGCGAATGCCAAAGTCTGAAAGGTATGAGCTGTTTCCACTCTGCCAACAGGGTATGGTTCTTTTTTATCACCCCGGATGACGCACACTACTTTAAATAAAGCGATTCAGAGCGGGCTCAATGGATAACGGGGATGGAATAGCAGTTGGATGGTTAGGACACCCTATCTTTAGAGATAAAGAAGCTCCCGCCATAGAGAAGAGATCGAAAGTCTGGGTCCCCTCGATCACCCTCCCTTGAACCTGAACTGGTCGAGAGAGCCCTACCAGGCAACATCTACCTACACAAGCTCGATCAGGAGATAGGGAGGATCCGACAGAACGACTTCTCTCACGTGGTTAATTTCAGCACTATTTAGTCGGATGAGAGGTTGGGCTACGAGGAGGAGCCAGTTGCTATTATTGATAGGCATGATTGCCAGTTGAGATCCAAGATAGTTTCTGCCGTAAAGGTCCAGTGGAGGGGCCAACCGGTCGAGGAGGCGACCTGGGAGTCCGAGGAGGACATGCAGAGCAGATATCCACATTTATTCAACACTTCAGGTATGATTCTAGACCCGTTCGAGGACAAATATTTGTGTAAGAGGTTCGGGATTCGGAAGCGTTCATGTAGCGGCTTACTATGATTTATGACTTGCAGGGATGGGCAGTTCGGGATTCGGAAGCGTTTAGAGTGGTATAGGAACACTTGGTTCCTTAAGGTTGGCCTATAAGGCAAAGTTTGACTTCGGTCAACATTATTAGTAAACGAACCCGGAATCGAGTTTTGACAGTTCAGGTAGCTTCGTATGATAATTTTGGACTTGGACGTATGTTCGGAATGAGTTTAGGATGGCCCGGGAGCGTTTCAGCACCCAATATTGAAATAAGAGTTCCTTAAGTCCATATTGTGGTTTGGGACGTGTTTTGTGTTATCCAGGTCCGAACGGAATTCTGAGATCGGGGAAGTTCCGTTATGTCATTTATCACTTGCCTTCAAAATTTGGTGTCATTCCGAGTAGTATAGGTCAGTTCGGCGCATTGTTAGGAAACTCAAGAAAACTTAAAGTTCCTAAGTTTGGTTCTAGGGGTTTTGGGATGTGATTTTGTGTTTAAGCGTTGTTTTGAGTGTATCGAAGGCTCGAGCGAGTCCGTATTATGATTTGGGACTTGTTGGTATATTCGGACGGGGGCTCGGGTGGGCCCAGGTGCCTCCCGAACACCACACGAGGCTACAAACCAGCTGAAATAGCTGCTGGTGCACCTGTTCTGGTGTGACCACAGGTGCGGTTGCCCAGTTGCAGGTGCGGGACCACTCCTGCGGTCCCAGCCTCGCAGGTGCGACCCTTAGTGGGTAGCCCATTTCTCGCAGATGCGGACAAAGTTCTGCAGAAGCGGAGCCGCGGGTGCGGTCTCCTCTCCGCAGGTGCGGGCCCAGGCTTCCTCGTCCATTTCCGCAGGTGCGAGCCTTTGCTCGCAGGTGTGAGACCGCAGGTGAGGTCCTTGAGCCGTAGGTGCGGAACCACTGTCAGGCAGTGTGTTTCTATAAAATACGGGATTCTTCATTTTTCCTTCATTCCTTCCTCCGTTAAAACAGTTTGAGAGCTTGGGAAAAGGGATCCACGGCCCAACCACTGAGAGGTAAGTAAATTCTACCCAAAGTTAGTTTAATTCATGAATCCTTAGTTAAGTTAACCTTCTTAATTTGTAAAAAAAAAAAATCAAGAATTGGGTAGTAACCTAGGTTTTATGTAAATTGGGAAAATTACCAAGAAATTGGCCATGGAATCATACAAAAACTATATATTAATGATCCTTAGGTTACGGGTAAGTGTTTCCTTCGAAAATTTCCGGAATCAGAGCACGTGGGCCCGGGGTTTATTTTGAGATATTGCAAGTAGGCTAAATTGGTTAACTGAATAGGGAAATTCCATACTTTTGAGCATTGAATTGATATACTAGTACAACATTTGGCTAGTTTCGAGTCCTTGGGTGACAAGTTTGGAGTTTCTGGCGCGTTCTTGACCCGGAAAGTAGGTTCGACACAAGGTGAGTCTCCTTTCTAACCTTGTAAGAGGGAATTGTCCCCATAGGTGAGTATAAATAATTGCATGTCCTTATTTGCGAGGGCTACGCATGCACGAAGTGACGGGAGTCTGTGCGTAGCTACTACTATGTTATGTTAGGTAGTTCTAGGACTCACAAGCATGCTTATATGTGCCTTACATGTGTGCCTAAATGCATTTTGAGTTGCTTATTATCCTTGAATTGGCATGAGAACATTAGGAAGTTATGTTCCATATTATACTACTTAAGGTTTTGCTTCAAAGTATAATCTCTGTTAACTCCCTAAATATTGATAATTTTATGTATGTATGCGGCACCCGCGTCACATGTATGATTCGTGAGCGGAATAGCCCTACTATTATGTCAACCGCGTCGCATGTTTGATTCGCGAGCGGGGTAATAGATGCATCTATGATTCGAGCCGTTCGACCCTCGGCAATGCACATTTATTTTCACGACGCTTCGGCCGTACGCTTCCGACCTATTATGTGCTATATGATTTACGGGAAATTTGTTGTAATTGTATAAACTGTTTCATGTGAAAAAGGGAATTTAGTACATTATATGCTAGTGAAATTTGACATGCAAAGGTAATTACAGCTATACTTGATATTTTATATCTTTGTGATTTCTACGACTGTTATGCCAACCTAGTTCCTATTAAATTATGTTACTTAAAAAATGTTGACCCTAGTAAGTATCACGTCTACCTCTCGTCACTACTTCTTCGAGATTAGGAGGGATAATCACTGGGTACATATTTGTTTATGTACTCATGCTATGTTTCTGTACTTAATTGTACAGACTGAGGCAGGTGCATCTGAGTATTCATCCGGCGCTCGTCCCTGACGTATAGTGGGCATAGACTTTTCGGTGAGTTGATTTCCTTGATGCTTATCTTTGGCAGCACCTTGGAGTTACTCTTTTGTTTCATTATGTCTGTATTATATCTTCAGGGGCAAACTTGTACTTTCTTTTGGATAGTAGTTTCTATTCGATACCCATAGACCTGTGACGCTAGTTCCTGGCATGCCCACGTAGTGGATATTCTATTCTTTTGGGTTGTAATGATGGTGGTGATTACTATATTTATTGCTCACTTTGGTCGTTTAAGCCACTAATTTACTTCAAATTTATGTTTTTGAAAGAAAAACCTCTTAAATATGGTGAATTGTTTATAAATTAAAAAGGGATCACTAGTAAATTAAAGTTGACTTGCCTGACATCGAAGTTGGGCACCATTGCGACCTAAATTGGGATTTGGGTCATGACATAACTTGATATAGAGAGCTCGAATTTGGACAAAACTTTGAGGAATTTTAAGAAACATCGATTGGATAATGATTTTTCACTTGTTTTTGGTTATATCCCAGTAGTTTATCATTAATTTCACCCTTTAAATTTTGGATTTGGGTTCAGAAAATTGGGAAAAAAGAGAAAGGTTCTTCAACCAAAATTTTGAGTTTTGATTGAGATTTTGATGTCGGATTTGAATAATTTTGGTACGAGTGAACTCGTTGGTGAATGGGTGTTCATATTTTGTGACTTTTACCCGATTCCTAGATGTGGTCCCGGGTCAACATTTTGGGGGCGATTTTCAAAATTCTAGTTAAAATCTTGATTTCATTAATTAGATTAGTCTAATCTATAGTATTTATGGTATGTAATTTTTTTTGGCTAGATTTGGGCCATTCTGAGTCGGATAATCGAGGAAAGGGCATTCTTATTGGTTGATTGAGCTTGGTTCAAGGTAAGTGGCTTGCCTAACCTTCTATGATATTTATGGGCTGTGTACACGAGGTGACGAGTGCATACACGAGCTAATTATTGTAAAATCCGGGTTTTCACTGAGTAGTATCCTGTTACACCTTAATTGAGTTATACTAGCATGTGCAGTTATCATGTTTAGCTTAGTTTCGCATGTCTACGTGTCTTAAATGCTTATTTGAAATCTGTGCAACATGTTTAGTTGAATTCCTACCTTTACTTGATTTGTATCAACCATAGTTGTAGAATTCTTGTTGTCAATTGCTTTCTCCACCGATTGAGCCGTGTGTTTACTTTTGGAACTACGAGGCGGTACCTCGGGAGATCCCCCTGCACATTTACTTTTAGGACTACGAGACGGTACCTCGAAAGATCCCCCTGCATATTTACTTTTGGGAGTACGAGGTGGTACGTCGGGAGACCCCCCTGCATATTTACTTTTGGGACTACGAGACGGTATCTCAGGAGATCCCCTGTTGAGTATTTATTTTTGGGACTACGAGGCGGTATCTTTGGAGCGCCCTTGTTGTTATCATTATGCTGTATTATTATTTCTCTGTGAATTCTTTCTGTTAAATTCTCAGTCTTTATTCATTTTATTATACCATCTGTCTTATTATTATATCCTAATAGGGCCCGTACCTGACCTCGTCACTATTCTACCAAGGTTAAGCTTGGCACTTACTGGGTACCGTTGTGGTGTACTCATGCTACTCTTCTGCACATGTTTTGCATGAAGATCCAGGTGCTTCTTATCAGCCCTGCTATTAGCTGAGAGTTCTTGCTGTTGCATGGGGACTTCGAGGTACATTTTCCGCGTCCGCTGATCTCGGAGTCCTCTTTTATTCCCTCCTTTCTGTACTTTATTAGACTCTGGTGTATATAGATACTAGTTTTCATTTGTATCTTGTGACTTATGATTACCGAGTTTTAGGAACTCTGTTTATACTCTAGTACTGGGTTGCTTGCACATGTCGAGCGACATTTTATCAGCTTATAGTTATCTGTTGCAGTCTTATTGTTAAATTTTATTTTCATTTCTTTTATTCTGCAATTTGTTGGGTTTACCTAGCGTAGAGACTACGTGATGTCACGACATCTTACGGAGGGAGCTATAACGACCCGACCGGTCGTTTTGAGCTCTAGCACGTCGTTCAACATTTTGAGGTCGTGAGCAGCTCCATTTCAGGTATTATGACTTGTAGGCATGGTCGGAACTGAATTCCGGGGAGTTTAGAGTTGATTTGGAAAGAAAAATTCTCATTTCAGAAGCCTTAAGTGGGAAGAATCAACTAAGATTGGTATTTTGAGTAAACGACCTACGAATCAGGATTTGAAGGTTCTTGCAGGTTCGTATGATGATTTCAGACTTGGGTGTATGTCCAGATCAGGTTTTGGATAACCTGGGGGCGTTTCGATGCATATTGTGGAAGTCAGCATTTTTGAAGAAATTTCCTAAGTTTGGCCTGAAGTGTATTTCAGTGATGTTGATGTCCGTTTGGGATTCCGAGTCTGGGAATAGCTTTGTATGGTGATTCTGGAGTTGGGAGCGTTTCCGGAAGTGAATTTGAATGTCCGTAAGTCATTTTGGAGTCATTTGGCTAAACATAGAAATTTGAAGGTTTTTGAGAAATCCGACCAGAAGTGGAAATTTTGATATCATGGTCGGAATGCGATTCCGAAAGTTGGAGCAGGTCCGTAATGTCGAATATAACTTGTGTGCAAAATTTGGGGTCAATCGGATGTGATTTGATAGGTTTTGGCATCTGATGTAGAAGTTGGAAATTTCTAAGTTCATAAAGTTTGAGTTTGAGTGCGATTCGTGATTTCGGCGTTGTTTGATGGGATTTGAAGCCTCGATCAAGTCTGTGGGATGTTATGGGACTGAGTCGTGTGATTTGGATGGGTCTCGGGGGCCTCAGATGTGTTTTGGGGCAGTTTCGGACCATTTTCCTCTGTTTTGCTGCTGTTGTCTTCTGGTGTTTCTGGTGTGCTATGCGATCGCGGTCCCTTGTGTGCGATCACATACAAGGAAATTTGAGGGCTGCTGGTTTGTCTTGTGCGCTCGCGAAGAAGGGAGTGCGAACGCGGTGGCTTGGGTTGTGATCTCTATGCGAACGCGGGGTCAGGTGTGCGAACGCATAGAGGAAAGGGGATCTGGGGGCCCTTTGGCCTATGCGAACGCAGGGAGGGGACCGCGAACGCGGAGTGTTGGATTGAGGAGGTTATGCGAACGCGCTCAGGGTGTCGCGAACGCAGAGAGTAATTGGGGCCTGGGCAGATTAGTTTATATGCTAAATTTTTTCCATTTCCTCACTATTTTCATCTTGGCATGACGATTTTGGGAGGCTTCAAGGGGGATTTTCATCATGCATATCAAGGTAAGTAAATTCCTCCCATTTTAAAGTTAAATACAAGATTATATGCATGGATTAAACATGAAAATTGGTAAGAAATTGGGAAATCTTAAAGGAACCTAGAAAATGGTAATTTGGGGTTTTAGCCACGAATTTGATCATGGAATTTAGAGTAATTGGTATATTTGAACTAGTAAAGCTATGGGTAGAATATATTTTCAAGAATTCGGATTCCGGGCACGCGGGCCCGAGGGAATTTTGGTCATTTCATTGAGCAGAGTTGGGGAAATTATATAATTTGGAATTGTTGCGAATATTAGAGTATATTTTCATTGGTTTGTCGTTGTTTGGATAGTTTTGGAGCGCTGTGCAACGATTTGAGTCGTCGAAGGGCTTGGAGACCGGGTATGGAATTTCGGAGCAAGGTAAGTCTCCTTTCTAACTTTGTGAGGGGGAATTGTCCCCCTAGGTGAACTAATTAAGTATGTGTTACTATCTGCGGGGGCTACGTATGCACGAGGTGACGGGAGTCCGTGCGTAGCTACTATTATGCCATGTCCGGGTAGCCTAGGACCCACTAGAATGCCTTACATGTTGTACCTGTGATCTTGTATGTAATATTAGACTTCTAATCTAATTGAAATTGTAATTGAATGACTAAAGAAGATTAGAGTTTATTTTCTTAAGCATCTTAAAAAGAGAATTGATTTCCTTCGCGGGCAATTGTATTTCCGGATAAGGTTATATTATTAAACATTATTAGACTTGGCAAATAAATTTCGAAAAAGGATTTAAACACTATTTTGTTATTTTTAAAAGAGAGATATGTCATTTACTTGGGTACTTGTTTTCCCAACGTATTCGGGGTGTACTGTTGCTTGTGCATGAATGCATGTGACCGCTTCGCAATTTACATTCCGCAAGCGGAGTGTTATTTCCCCCACTCTCATGGGAGCGGGCCGCACGCCACGGCGTATTTTAAAATGCACTTATGGTTTGGGCCGTTCGACCCTCGGCAGTGCATAGACATGATTATTATATTAAGAGGTGCACTTATGGTTCTGGCCGTTCGACCCTCGGCAGTGCATAGACATGAGTATTTTATTGAGAGGTGCACTTTTGGTACGGGCCGTTCGATCCTCGGCAGTACACACAGATGATTATTATGACGGCTCGGGCCGGTTGTCCTTATCCCGTATGCGCATGCTAAATTGTCAAATGTTTTTCTTTTTTTTTCATGATTTTTGAAGTGATAAGATATTTGGGGGAAAATAAAGAAGTAATGGTTGATTTATGATGTTTGAGGGAAAACAAAGAGGAAATTTTTTATTTAAGATATTTTGGAAAATAATGAGAAAGTGGTAACTGTTTGTTACTTCCAGTATTTACTTGGATTTCAGTGCCTTATATATATGCTACTTTACTACCTTTACATGCCTATCGTGTTCATCTTATACTGTTAATTAATTTGCTGGCCTTAGTGAGTGTCTAATTCGACCTCTCGTTACTACCTCTCTGAGGCTAGGCGGGCGACTTACTCAGTACACGTAGTTTTTGTACTCATGCTACACTTGTTGTGCATTTTATTGCACGTGTACTTTCATAGCAATGTGGAGGATTCGGAGACTGGGGCGAGTTGCATCATCCGTAGGCGATCCGCAGCTGACAGAGTCTCCCTCGTACTATATTTATTTTTATTTTAAATTCCTTGTCCAACTTGTATTTCGGACAAGCTTTGTAATGATTGTATAAATTCTTAGAAATTGGTCATGCACTTGTTACACCGGGTTCTGGGATGTGTTGGGATATAATTGCTAAAATGGAATATTCAAACTATTGTTTTACTCGACATATTTTATTTAGTGAATATGTAATAAAGTGTTAGGAAATGTTTCTTCATAAATGATAAAACAAGAAATTGTTTCAACTAATTAATGTTTGACTTGCCTGACAATGATGTCCGGCGCCATCACGACCTTACGGATTTTGGGTCGTGACAGGAGATCTGGGTCGTGATGTAACCGAATTTAATAACTAAACACAAAAATCAATATAAAATCTAAATAATGATATGTTCTATTTAATTTTAATATTACCGATAAAATTCCATTTCAAATTCGAAAAAGATATTAGAGTTTAATAGATCTTGACATATGAATATGAACGAACAAACAAATTGACGCATTTTAATAATAATGTATAAGATAGTAGTGGTACAAATTATTATTTAAAGTAAATTAAAATAGATGCCCTTTTTAGTTTTATAAAATATTACATCCCATGTGAGGATCACAAATATTTTTAGATATTTTTTAAAGAAATTTTTATGTAAATTCTTAACAGTATATATAAAAACTATATATTTATATGTTAGTTTGGTTCGAATTTTTTTACTCAATACCAAACCTAATTAGGTATTTAAATCTGTTTGGTTAGATTTTTTGGTTTGGTGCGGTTTTCCAGTTCGGTTTGAATCTCCCTAGTTAAATTTGTTGAACTTTTTTTAACAGTATTTATTATTGATTAAGGAAAAAGAATAGTTTGTTTTTGCTCACGAGAAATAAAATAGAAGTGTTGCCTCTTCCTTTCACTATCGGAAACAAATTTGAATTTTGACTTTAAGGTTTGCCCATGGGGTAAGCTGAGGTCAAAAAATCAAGGTCATGCATTTTAATGTCATTGGGTGTAATTTCCTTTCTTATGTTAGTTGACTAGTCGCCTTTAAAACGAACTTGAGAATATATAGTTTTTTTATATATAATAAGCTCTTAAATATCCAAAGGCTAAATGTTCCTGTTGAAACTGAAAAGAAAGCATGATAACTTGTGAAATTGAAGTAATAAAATTATCAAACTGGAAAAAACATTAAGTTGAATATATTGATTGAGATGCATGATTGAGAAGTTCTATGGGGTAAAGTTTCTTCCTTATTGAGTAATTAGATAAATATGATCAACAATCATCATTTTGAACACTCTTATATTTTATAACTCAGACATAATTTTCACAATAAAAAGTATGTAATTCTTTTAACATTTATATTCATTGGGACAGGTTAGACGCGCAATGCACGTACTCTTAGACTAGTATAAAAGATACAGAAGTAGGAAAAATTTGTCCCAACGAGGCTTCTTGGGTGGTTCAGAAGGTGATCAAAGGCAATAAAATATTTTAATAGTAACACATGATAGTTATTTTCTTTGTTGTCTAACAATATTCTTTTGTTGATGTAGGCTTTTAAGGTTAACTGAATTTAATAACTAAACATAAAAATCAATATAAAATCTAAATAATGATATATTCGATTTAATTTTAATATTAAAGATAAAATACTATTTCAATATGAAAAAGATATTAGAGTTTAATAGTGTGATGACCCGGTAGGTCATCTAGAGTTTTAAACCTTAAATCAGTGTTTTGAAGCCATTAATATCTCATTTTAGCCTTCTTCAATATGTGTGCGCAGTCCGGGTATTTTTTTCGGAAAGATAATATGTTAAACATTGATAAAATATGGGATTTAGCCTTTAAAGTCTATTTGAGCTTACTTTGGTCAACATTTTGAGCAAACGGACTCGGATCCGTATTTTGACTGTCCCGGTGGGTCCGTATCGCGTTTAGGACTTGGGCGTATGCCTGGAATCGAATTTTGAGGTCCCTTAGCTCGAGTTTTCATATTTTGTTGAAAAATTGAAATTTAAAGGCCAAATGACTTAGAAGGTTTGACTTTGTTGATATCCGGTTCGTATTTTGGCTCCGAAATCCAGTATAGATTTATTACTATATTTATGACTTGTCTGTCAAATATGGTGAGAAATGGAGTTAGTTTTGACGTGATTTGGACGTCTGGATGTTAAAATAGCAATTCTAAAGTTTTCTTGAAAATTTCATTTGGTGTCTGATTCGTAGTTCTAGGTGTTTTTTTTGGTGTTTTGATCATGCAAGCGTGTTCGTTTGAGGCTTTTGTACTTGTGTGCATATATGGTTTGGAGCCCCGAGGTCTCGGGTGAGTTTCGGATAGCCTACAAACCATTTGAACCTAGAAAATATTTGGGTTTTGAGCTTCAGTTGTCATCTGGTGTGTTGTGTTTCACGATCGCGAAGCCTTTCTCGCAACCGCGAAGGGGAATTTGGGACTGGGGTGGTTTTTCCTACGCAAACATGTGACCTTGGTCGCGAACGCGGAGCATTGGGGTGTTTGCTTTACGCGAACGCGACCAGTCACATGAGAACATGTAGCGTTAGATAGGCTTGGAAAGGGGATTTGAGGTAACTCTACGCGAACGCGGAGGTGAGGCGGGCTAGACCTTCGCGAACGCGTGGAATTACTCTCGATCGCGTAAGCCATTTAGGCCATGTTTTTTGCGAACGCATCAGGTTTCACGCGCACGCGATGAACACCTGATACCAGTGATTTAAAACAGTTCCAAAACGGGATTTCTCCCATTTTCCGTAAACCTTCCATTTGAGCTCGGCCTAGAGGCGATTTTAAAGAGAAAACTCAACACCAATTCATAGTTTTGTACACTTTAACTCATTTTCTTCCATTTCTAATATCACCCATTAATTTCTAGCCCTAATATTTGTTCTTCCATGGTAGTAAACTAGGGATTTAGGAGGAATTGGGATTTTTTTGTAAATTAGGGATTTCGACCTCAAATTGAGGTTGGATTTTGAGGTCCCTTAGCTCGAGTTTTCATATTTTGTTGAAAAATTGAAATTTAAAGGCCTAATGACTTAGAAGGTTTGACTTTGTTGATATCCGGTTCGTATTTTGGTTCTGAAATCCAGTATAGGTTTATTACTATATTTATGACTTGTCTGTCAAATATGGTAAGAAATGGTGTTAGTTTTGACGTGATTTGGACGTCCGGATGTTAAAATAGCAATTCTAAAGTTTTCTTGAAAATTTCATTTGGTGTCTGATTCGTAGTTCTAGGTGTTTTTTTTGGTGTTTTGATCATGCAAGCGAGTTCGTTTGAGGCTTTTGTACTTGTGTGCATATATGGTTTGGAGCCCCGAGGTCTCGGGTGAGTTTCGGATAGCCAAAAAACCATTTGAACCTAGAAAAAATTTGGGTTTTAAGCTTCAGTTGTCATCTGGTGTGTTGTGTTTCACGATCGCGAAGCCTTTCTCGCAACCGCGAAGGGGAATTTGGGACTGGGGTGGATTTTCCTACGCAAACATGTGACCTTGGTCACGAACGCGGAGCATTGGGGTGTTTGCTTTACGCGAACGCGACCAGTCACATGCGAACATGTAGCGTTAGATAGGCTTGGAAAGGGGATTTGAGGTAACTCTACGCGAACGCGGAGGTGAGGCAGGCTAGACCTTCGCGAACGCGTGGAATTACTCTCGATCGCGTAAGCCATTTAGGCCATGTTTTTTGCGAACGCATCAGGTTTCACGCGCACGAGATGAACACCTGATACCAGTGATTTAAAACAGTTCCAAAACGGGATTTCTCCCATTTTCCATAAACCTTCCATTTGAGCTCGGCCTAGAGGCGATTTTAAAGAGAAAACTCAACACCAATTCATAGTTTTGTACACTTTAACTCATTTTCTTCCATTTCTAATATCACCCATTAATTTCTAGCCCTAATATTTGTTCTTCCATGGTAGTAAACTAGGGATTTAGGAGGAATTGGGATTTTTTTGTAAATTAGGGATTTCGACCTCAAATTGAGGTTGGATTTTGAGGTCCCTTAGCTCGAGTTTTCATATTTTGTTGAAAAATTGAAATTTAAAGGCCTAATGACTTAGAAGGTTTGACTTTGTTGATATCCGGTTCGTATTTTGGTTCTGAAATCCAGTATAGGTTTATTACTATATTTATGACTTGTCTTTCAAATATAGTGAGAAATGGAGTTAGTTTTGACGTGATTTGGACGTCCGGATGTTACAATAGCAATTCTAAAGTTTTCTTGAAAATTTCATTTGGTGTCTGATTCGTAGTTCTAGGTGTTTTTTTTGGTGTTTTGATCATGCAAGCGAGTTCGTTTGAGGCTTTTGTACTTGTGTGCATATATGGTTTGGAGCCCCGAGGTCTCGGGTGAGATTCGGATAGCCTACAGACCATTTGAACCTAGAAAAATTTGGGTTTTGAGCTTCAGGTGTCATCTGGTGTGTTGTGTTTCACGATCGCGAAGCCTTTCTCGCAAACGCGAAGGGGAATTTGGGACTGGGGTGGTTTTTCCTATGCAAACATGTGACATTGGTCGCGAACGCGGAGCATTGGGGTGTTTGCTTTACGCGACCAGTCACATGCGAACATGTAGCGTTAGATAGGCTTGGAAAGGGGATTTGAGGTAACTCTACGCAAACGCGGAGGTGAGGCGGGCTAGACCTTCGCGAACACGTGGAATTACTCTCGATCGCGTAAGCCATTTAGGCCATGTTTTTTGCGAACGCATCAGGTTTCACCAGTATAGATTTATTACTATATTTATGACTTGTCTGTCAAATATGGTGAGAAATGGAGTTAGTTTTGACGTGATTTGGACGTCTGGATGTTAAAATAGCAATTCTAAAGTTTTCTTGAAAATTTCATTTGGTGTCTGATTCGTAGTTCTAGGTGTTTTTTTTGGTGTTTTGATCATGCAAGCGAGTTCGTTTGAGGCTTTTGTACTTGTGTGCATATATGGTTTGGAGCCCCGAGGTCTCGGTTGAGTTTCGGATAGCCTACAGACCATTTGAACCTAGAAAAATTTGGGTTTTGAGCTTCAGTTGTCATCTGGTGTGTTGTGTTTCACGATCGCGAAGCCTTTCTCGCAACCGCGAAGGGGAATTTGGGTCTGGGGTGGTTTTTCCTACGCAAACATGTGACCTTGGTCGCGAACGCGGAGCATTGGGGTGTTTGCTTTACGCGAACGCGACCAGTCACATGCGAACATGTAG